>BLYE01000122.1:0-24441 GCA_016586335.1 Nitzschia putrida | reverse complement strand
TGTATCGATGGGCCACCAAGGTTGCGGCTCCTCCCATCATGTTGCTGTCGGCACTCAAGGGAGTGGCGACGGTGGTGGGGACCAAGAGCCGTCCTCGTCGTTGGTCTTCCAGAGGCACGAGTGCAGTCAATGCAACGAGTAGCAGTACTTATCAGGAAACAGTGGGTGATGCCGAGGCCATGCATGCGGGGTGGGAACGAATTGGCAACATTGCCAATCAAGGCAAGTTAGCACGCAAATGGGCAACTCTCCGTCGGTCGGCGGAAGTTTGGGTGTATTTTTCGTCGTTTTACTTGAAAGATCGACGGATTACTAGGAAACTACAAAGTGGCGCATGGACGGAAGAGAAGGCAAGCCAAGAGCGTTCAAAATTGGGAGCTGAGATTACTCAGAACTTGTTGCGACTTGGACCGACATTTATCAAGGTGAGTGCCGTCATGTTCAATTGACGAAAGTTGAAGGTTGCGAGCATTTTTTTGTACTCATCTGTCTCCTCAACTTTTTGTCCGCCAGCTCGGTCAACTTTTGTCCACTCGTATTGATATCGTAGCGAAAGAGTACATTGAACAACTGAAATTGTTGCAAGACAACGTTCCACCGTTCTCTGGAGAAATAGCCAAACGAATTTATCGAGGAGGAACTTGGCAAGCCGATTGATGAGGTTTTTGATTCCTTCGACACTCGAGCACTGGCTGGAGCTTCTCTAGGTCAGGTGCATTTAGCAACCAAAGGCAACCTTACGTTCGCCGTGAAAGTTCAGCGTCAACATCTCCAGCAGCTATTTGAGGTAGACCTTGCTCAGCTCCGACAGTTGGCAAAATTCGCAGATGCCATTGACGTCTCTGTGGAGGGTGGTCCCTTGGATAAGAACACAAAACGAGATTGGTTGAGTATCTTCAACGAGAACAAACGATTGCTCTATGAAGAGATTGACTATGGACATGAATTGAGAAATGCTGAGCGCTTCCGGTACGCACTCAAAGCTGTTTTAGTTTCTTGCTTGAACGATACATTCTCACATGGTTTCCGTTGGTTGAACACAGGAGCAATTTTGCTGGGCCGAAGTATCGTCACATTCGCGCTCCCAAAACATACCCAGAATACTCTACCAAGAAGGTCCTTTGTATGGAATACGCCCCAGGGGTCAAGATCACGGATATTGAAAAGATTCGAAAACTTGGTTTGGACCCTGTGGATATCAGTATCAAGTCAGCGACGGCGTTCCTTGAACAGCTTTGTCGACATGGATTTTTCGTAAGTAGACTCATGAGAAAGTTACCTTGGATCAAGTATCTTTGGTGTCTGACCGAACTGAATTTTGAAACTCGTTTCGCAGCATTGTGACCCGCATCCAGGTAAGAAGTCGAAACTAAGAGCGGCGCCTCTTCCGTGGTCAGATGTACTAAACGCGTCTCTTGTCTATCTCAGGAAATCTGGCGGTGGAGAAGGGCCCAGATGGCAAGGCAAGATTGATCTTTTACGACTTTGGAATGATGGACTCGTTTGGAGCTACGGAACGAAAGGGTTTTGTTGATTTGGCATTTGCTGTGTATTACGATAGCAACGTAAAGGATGCCTGTGATGCATTGGAACGAATGGGCATGTTGCGGAATGACCCGAACATTGATCGGATTGCGGTGGAACGAGCCGGTCAAGATTTCATCAACAGGTTCCAAGAAACACTTTCACAAAAGAAACGGTGGGAGTATGATTCGACAACGGAGGAGGAGAAACAATTGGCTCGGCAAAGGCGCAAAGCTCTTGGGGAAGAATTCCTGTCACTGAACAGAGATTCCCCATTCGTTTTCCCACCTACATGGACTTTTGTTTTCCGTGCCTTCTTTTCTCTCGACGGTATCGGTAAATCCTTGAACCCAGAGTTCGACATGACAAAAATCATGTTGCCCTATTTGAAGGAGCTGCTGGACTTGAAGGACGGCAGCGCATTCAAAACGATGGCACTTCGGATTGGAAAGAGGTTGGGCGTTCGCCCAGTTGATTTCTACAATATGTTCACACAATCCAGACGAACAGCCAATATTGATGATATAGTTTCAAGGTACGTTTTCGGAGTATGGTTGAATGAGGGTTTGTTGCGCTCTTGTTCTAATCTACATTGTCATTCAGATTGGAAAGGGGAGAATTGAAATTGAGAGTTCGGGCAATGGACGTGGAGCGCCAAAATGAAAGAAACAGGCTGGTGCTACAGAACTCTTACGAGGGCATCATTCTGGGAATCCTGTTACAAGGTGGAGTCTCCCTTTGTACCGCAGGGAGTGGAATTCGAGGCGCCAAGCTTTGGAGTCGCCTTTTGCTTGGCGCTGCTTCTATTCTTGCCGCCAGAGTGCCGTTGAACTTGCTGAAACTCAAAAAGATGGATGATTACAATTCGCATTACGGGAAATAGAGACCTTGGTCACTAACATGCTAGCTAACTATCGCAATGTTGCCACAATTGAGCAACACGACATTCGATTATTTCCAGTTTGTTGTTGCCCTGTTCCAAGCGCGATGATTTTGGAGCTCGCCTGGCGCTTTGGGAGCGCGCACTCCGCCCCACACGACATCCCCGACTCCTGACTCAATTTCAACCGCAGCAAAGACGCAACGAAGGCAGGCCTGATCATCGTCATTAACAGTCCAGACATTGTTGTTGTGGTGAGTGGAGACCAGAGACAACAGATTCTTTCCAACTGCTACTCTTGAAGCAACTTTAGATTTCGTGAAACATTTATATCACAAGAATCCAACAAACTAGACAATTGCAACCATGAAGGGCGACGATGGCTTGAATAACCGCTTCAATTCCTATCAACAATCTGGATCGTATGTTCCTCCAGGCAAGGGAATTGCAGATCAACAGACTGGGGTTTTGTCAGACACAGTCAAAACACAATACCAAGCAGAGGAGACTGCCAATGCTGTCCTGAACCAGTTGCACGGCCAACGTCATCAACTGCAAGGCGCCAACGATGACGTCTGGGACATGCGACAGGCAACAGAGGAGACAAAGCGTGAGCTTCGTAATTTGCAATCCAAGTACCGACAAAAGAAGATGCGACTCTATATGTGGATTGCTCTCTTGGGAAGCCTTGATTTTCTGCTGCTGCTAAGGTTGCTTCGATGTGGTGGAAGTTTCTTTTGCTGAGCTGTTTACATCACCAATGACGTGCACATCCTATCCAGTGTCATTTCCATCCAACAGGGAGGATACCATCATATCTGCAGCTATTATTTGTGGAATAGCTCGTCATTGGGTTGTTGATTGTCGCAGCGTTTGGAACCTTGAAACGAAGCTGATTTCGTTTGGTTAATTTATAGAAAGACTTTAAGTTATTTGTTGTTTGCAAGGGCTTCTACTTCAATCAAGCGGCTCTAGAGATGCCTTTGTGGTAATAATAGCGAAACTCAAAACTTGGAGGAAGTCAAGTTTGTTGGAATACTGGTCAGACTCCTGCTAGAGAAAATGGCAAGGATATAAGAACCAAGGCTTTTCTCTCTCTGTTTACCCAGAACTTCTCCTGTGGTAAAGCTTTGAAACAAACCGGTATTCTTGTTAAATATTATGATCTCTTGTTTGCTATTCTGGTCGGTATCGATGCTGCTGTTGCCGTCAATCGTCTCTTTGTAGCCATGTGATGAAAGATTATTGATTTATAGTAGAAGTCTACCGTCTGTACTTCGTCTGTTGCACATTGTTGCACATAGTGTGTTGTCTGCACCTAGCTAGCAGAAGCCGAGCCTGCCGATTGGCATCATCGAAAAAAATGACATGGACTTCGGATTCATTAGTTACGCACTTGGCGAGAGTTGTGAGTCGAGCTTGCCTCTCCAATTTGTGGCAGCAAGTGGAATTGGTCCATTGTTGTGGGACGTTGAGCACTCAACAAGATACTTCCTTCAAACAAAACAAGATGGAGCCCGTCGCACCTGATCTAGTGCTCGTTTTTGGTATCAGAACCATCCTGGCCTTGCTTGGTATTGTCACTGCCGCCACAGCATTTTGGTTCGAAGAAAGAAAATGGGACGAGGAAGGAGTCGAAGCGTACAATAGGGCTGAGGGGATCAACCAAGGAGATTACCAAGCTCCCGTGGAAGAGGGCCAGAAAAAGTATGTTACCAACAGTGATGGAAGCCGCGATGCCATTAGCGTTTGCACTGAAGATTTCCAAGAGACTGTTCCAACCAACATTCCCAAGGCGGAATTGGAAGCCCTCAAGCCTTTCCCAAAGGTGATGATTGCCGGGTTTGTTGTCTGGGCCCTATCTTTCTTGTTCGAGGCGGATGCTGGGTTCAGTGTTTACGCACACTGGAACATTTGTTTCGTTATTCTCCTTCCTGTTATCGCCCTCATTGTGGCATATCCCATTCGCACTGCAACCATCGAGCGCAACTTTGATGCCAGGAGGAAGGCCATTACGGTTGTCATCCTCATTTCGGTTTTCCTTACGGTCAGCGCCATTCTCGATAGTGGTTCTGATGCCCCTTGGTATTTCATGGTTGGTGGAGGTACGTCTGTCGTGTGGATCAACCTGGTTGGAAACACTATTTTCTTACATTTTCTGTGAACAGTCATCTCGTTGTTTGTCTCCTACCAGATCATGAGGCGTTCCAAGAAGATGGGATTGACTTTTGACATGGCTGGCGAGCCATACCTCAACGTTCCTGTACAAAGCCTTGGGCCCTTGACCTTCATTTTTGGACTTTTCCTTGTTTTGGCGGCAACTAACGGTCAATCCTATGCTTATCTGCAAAACGTCTACATTCCAATCTACGTGGGGTACCGATCCATTCTTGTTTTCGTTGCCGGTCTCGTGTTTATCGTTCCTTCTCTTTTGGCTTTGGATATGGCGTTTGACCAAGGGTCTGCCGTGTCGAGCACCTACTCTTTGAGTGGAGATAGTTTGAGGGAGGCATCCAGGTCGATCACATTTATGACCCTTGAGCCAGTTGCTGGTTCTCTCGAAACCCCTTGGCTATTCCTCTTTGGATGGGTATTCCTCGGTGTAACTGCATTCATGCCCTTTGGTTTCGGATTTACGCTTCAAAAGTTGTTTGCCTCGGTGCTTTGCGTCATGGTGGGAGGTGTGTACGGACTCAAGGTCCTCCCCGCCTACTGGAAGGCTGACCAAAAGGAATACCAAAAGTGGACCTATGTCTACTACATCCTCAAGATCCTTCTTTGTACCGCCATTGGCTTTGAAGGAACGAACGAGTTGACCATGGCCATTATTGGTTCCATCCTTATTTTTGTGGGACAAAGTAGGGAAATGTTCGAGAAGAAGAAGGGGAATGCATGGTTGGAGAGTCAGCAGGAGAATCCTAACAGTGTGGTGTTTGGATATGGACACCCAATCTATATTGTGGGGTGGATCCTCTTTTGTTTGGCCATGGCAGTTCCAATGTAAGCTTGATTCATAATAGGATTCATTATTATCTCCATGGAGACTGAACTCATCCAACAACGAGCAGTCTCCGTATCGAATCAGTCGTTCATCCTTCTCAAGACAATAATGTCCGGAACTCTCGACTTATGATGCGTCTTAGTGCTACTCTCCACAGCAGTGTGTGAGAAAATATATATCTGTGATTGATGGTTAGCACGTCTCGACGGTATTCGGCACGTCTGCTTCCGATTGCCGACTCCTTCATGACTCGAGCTTGGCGTCGTTTCACGGAGAATATTGCAGTCACGCTAGTCGACAACTCGGAAACGGAACCTGATTTCTCGTGTTTGCCCAAAGACTGCTTTGAGTTAATTTTGCTGCCATAAGCCTGGAACCTCGTGGGACTGTCACACGGATGACCGGCTTCATAAGTCGTGGTATCAGCTCGGAACGGAAGACTCCATCCATCCCACTCGGTGCTCACGACTATTGTTGGTTACGAACTGAGGAAAGTTCCTTCATTCGGCAACCAAGGAGACATGCTCTTGGCTTTGCAACTGGCCACATAAAAGTTTCTGAGGAAACAAAACTCTTACAACGCAGTTTCCTTTACAAGTCACAAAGGCAATATGCATTGGCTCTTTTCATTCCTTTCTGTCGCTTCCTTCCTCCCCTTGGCGACAGCAGTGGGCGACAACTCAAACGTTCAAAAGATTCGACGAGCTGCCATTGGAGACTTCGATGAATTGAACGTGCTCTTCGAGAATGCAAAGGTTGTTGTCCCAGACACCTTTGTGGTTAGCGAAAGGGTTGGAATAGCCACTCTCAACATGAATATCTCCAACCTGGTGTGTTATGACATGTCTGTTGGAGATGTGATCGTTTCCCACGAGAGGGAGAGCAACCAGGCTGTCAATGTTGATATTGATGTCCAGGCACTCGATTTGACTTGTGAGATGGACTATGTCTACAAATATGGCTTGCTGAGGGGTGACGGCAATGTCGTCATTACAACCGACGACAACCGAGCCACCAGTACCCTTAGATTCATCTCCAACGATTTCAGCACCCAACCCCCAACGGGATCGTCTATTCAGGACTGCGTGACTGATGTGGAGATTCAAAACATGGAGTTCAGTGGCGATTTTGTATCGGAGATCATTGAGTTCTTTCAGGCGTTTGTACGAGGAGTTGTGGAGCGAGAGATTGGTGACGTTGCTTGCAGGGAGCTCGGGTCCATTGGCACTACATTCCTTGGTACACTACTCGATCTTGCCGATTCGAAACTCGACCCGTACAGTGGGAGTGTCGGAGAGGAGTACACTGATCCGCTTTACGTCGAAAAGAACCTTGTGCTTCCCAGTGACTTCGTTGCCCTCGACTTCATTGCACCAGACAACGCTGTCAGCAAGATGTTCGCACAAGTTCTCGATGCCCTGGAGCTCTACTTGGCAACGAGCGTGTCTGATGGCTCATCTGGTACTGATCTGGTTGTCAACAAGATGATTCGAGACTATCTCCTAGACGATGAGAGAGCATTTGCCATTCAGGCGTCGCAGTTGCCGCTGGAAACCACAGAGATTTTCTCCGCTCATGACAACCTCTTTGAGACCACAATGTCACTCAACTCTGTGAAGATTTATGGGCTTGACAACATGACTCGTTTCAACCCATTCAATGAGATTGGGTCATATACTTTGCAGAACGAGTTGACCTGGAGTGACCTCTCAGTTGCGTTCGACCTAACAGTGGACATGAAACCCTCTTCCCTTGAGGATGCCATTCTACAGGATCCTACGAGCAATGGAATCACAGAGCAGATCACCATTGCTGTTGGTGTGGACAACCTTGATTTGACGGCCTCTCTTTTGGTGGTGATCGACGAAGATATGCTAGGTTCCATCGAACTTGGTTCCTTGATGGATACCACAGACATTCTTTCATGCGTGTTCTCCGTCCTGCATCAGGTGGAACTTGTTGGGTTGATTGTCGATCCCAACCTGATTGATGAACATACTTTGAGCGACTTCATTTCCCCTGGACTTGACAAACTCTTTACCGACAGTGCTGCCGCTGCCATTACCTTGTATACGGGAGTTCTCAGGGAGTCGCTTACAAACATTTTCCAAGTCTCTGTTCGAAACTTTGCCAACGACTTCATCATTGAACAATATCTTGCAGATTACACGGATTCTATTTGTCCATCTGCCCCCTCTTCTTCCGGGTACATCGATTTCCAGGACTTTTTCAGTGGCGACGGAAGTTTCGGCAATGTGCCAGCAATGCTGAAGGAGCTTTTGGACAGTGAACTTCTTGCTTCAAAGGATGGTTCTGATAGTCTCAAAATCAACGATGCCCTTCTTGCCCCTTTGACGGAGCGTCAATCTGGAGTGGCTGGTACGTTTCAATTTGAAGACTACCTGTTCAACGTCACTAGCGACACATTCGCGAAGTTTGGCTTGGATAGGATTCAGCTAGCAGCATTTGGTCTGCAGTTCGATCATGTTGATTCCCTTGTCTCTCCGGTAGCCTTGCTCGAACCAAAGGAATCAGATCATACGATTCTGGAAAACGTGATCAACGTTGCCTATGGTGATTCTTCCCTTCAAATGTCATTGGGGGGTTTGTTCGCCACTTCAGGAGACTCTGTTTTGTCAATGCGGAACGAGCTGAACATGGGCTTGAACCTGAGTGGTACCAGGGCTGTTGTAGATGTCTTGACAAAGATGGGCGCGAATGAGTTCCTTCAGTTTCCCTTGAGAGACCTTGTCAACATGGATTGTTGGCTTTCCACTTTGGAGTTGCCCAATCTCCTACAGGACATTGATGCTGGTATTTCTTTGCGTGATATCTTGATGGCTATCCCTTCAATGGACATGAGTGTTTCATGCTCAAACTGCACAAGTGTTGGTTTGGATGTTCTTCCCGACATTGTGGACACCTTGAAATCTGGTGGTGTCTCTGATGTCATGGAACAGGAGCTTTTGAATGTGGCCCTGGAAATCGCCTCCAGCGAATTTGTTCAAGCTTATTTGAACAAGATGGTACTTGATGGTTCTTTGAGATGCCCACACAGCTCTCATTTTGTCTCTGCAACTGCTGATTCGAACTATCCTATTCCCTCTTATCCCACCCTGGGTTATGAGGCGCTCGAAAGTCTGGTTTTTGTCTCGACTGTCTTCATGCATTCCGCTTTGACAGTTGCGGCTGAGTCTCACAAATACTACGACGTGGAATTCACGGATCCTCTCTCCGCTCAAGTTCAGCTTGGTGACACGAGCGACGTCAGCTTGGTCGATTTCTCGAAGCTAGAAACATCGTTCGGAGATTGGGCTGGCAAGGCTGTGGATGAGTTTGTGGCATACTTGAATGAATTGGTCATTAATGACGAAGGTGCTACGTCTTTGCGCATCAATCACCTGCTTCAATCAGGAATATTGGACGACACTGGGGCATTGACTCTAGAGTTCGACGGTTTGAAGTTCGGTGGAAACGATACCTCTGTTTCTTTTCAAAGTGTACAGGTCACAGGACTAGACACTGTTGAACTTTTGGAGGCGCTTGATGCAATCGGTCCTCAAACAATTCGAAACAAGCTGAAATTGCAAAATTTGAGTTTGGTGGTGACGTTCTCTATTGTTGGATCTGATGGCTCTGCGACAACGGCTCAAGAGTTTACTCTATCTTTTGAGTTGGAAGAGGTGGACGTTTCTCTTGCGCTTTTCTTGGCTGTAGACCTGGACATTCTTGGGGCCGTTCAGTTGGGATCCGTCCTTGATTTGAAGAATGTGATTCCGTGTGTGCTGTCTGCCGCTAGACATGCCGAGGTAACCGAGTTCGAAGTGTCAGTCGCATCACTTCATTCTTTGGTTGTTAAGGGATTCCGTTCAGAGGAACTTGTGGAGAACTCCAAGGTGGCCTCGCAGCTCTTCATGGACCAGTATGGGGCAATGATTGTGTCTTCGCTACCCGGTTTCTTCGATCACACGGTACGGTCCATGGTGAACAACTGGATGCTACACATGATGGGAGATTGGTCGAGTGTTGCTTGCCCCGTACGTCAATTTGAGCTTGCCAACATCAACAGCTTTGTAGATTTCCGTGATTTGTTCCTCTCGCCCACTCGGGCATTGGAGATGGGTGCTTCTGGTTTGTCTCAATACGGAGACATGTTCAGGAAGGGATATCAACTATTGCAAGACGTTGTGTTCAAAACTGACGAGGCAACCGGCCTTTCTGCTTTCAATGATGTTATCGTTGCCCCATTGACCACTCAAGCCTCAAACCAAAGTGGAACATTTGCGTTCCCGGGTGAGCTTGGTAGTGCAACTCAAATTCACGTTGGTGCCTTGAATACAACACTTGAGCTTCGAGCCAGCAATGCGCGTTTGACAAATCTCAATTCTGTCGGCTCGCCTCTCGAGCTTTTGCAAGCGACATCGAATGCAGATACGTTGGACAATACCGGTACTCTGGGTGTCGGCTCTGATCCCCTGCATTTCGGTGTCAGACTCTTGGTGGCATTGGACGGTGAAGGTACGATAGAAGCCAACTCTATCCATATTTCAAAGAATCACCACTCACATTTCCCTGTTTTGATAGACGATGTTGCAGTTCGGAATGAGTTGGAAGTGTCTATGGACTTCTCGAGTTTGACTCTTCTCCTCACAACAATGATGCAAGTTTCTGAAAGCCGATTCTATGACTTCCCTTTGAGAGATGTCCTAAATCTCAACTGCTGGCTAGCGACAATCCCCGCACCAGAGCTAGATGCGCAAGGCCTAAGAGTCCGAGGGTTGAATGCTACAGCCAATCTGGCTTCCGTGGTTGCTTCTGTTGCTTCAGTCGAGATGAATGTCACTTGTGTTGACTGTTCCAGTCCCCGAATGGAAGAGTTTGCCCACCTTGTTTCCTCTTCCACCAACACAGATGAGATAACAGATGTTGTGAATGAACTTCTCAATTATTTTGGTGGTTTGGCAGGAGGAGAGTTCGTCCAGGTACAGATCGACAGGTTCCTCAACGACGCCGCCATGAAGTGTCCCCACAGCCCACAATATGATGAAGACTTTGTGTCTGCCGTTTATGAACCATTGGAATCAGTTGAAACTAACTATACGGTTTCTTATCTCATCCTACTGGGATCTGTGACCCTGGCTCTGATTATGGTCGTTGCTATGGTGATTTTGACCGTGCGGTACATTGTCCGTCGTCGACACAAGAAATGGCTGGGAAACCTTCCTCCACACAAAGTCCGCGCATTGGCCCGACGACAAAGCAAGGAGCAACAGTTCGAAGGCATGTTGAGCGCTTCCACTCGCTCAATGTTTACAAGTCATGACATCCCCCGCTTTGTGAGGTGGTTCATGCCAGTTGTCCTAGTTGGCAACATTGCCTTTTTCTTGAGCGGTCACTTGAGTTTGGGTGCAACCGTAAATGTGGAAGCAGATGTGGCTGGTGAGCGTTTGGTGGTCGACAAGTTCTTTGAGTTCTCAGTTGCTCGGTCTACCGTCGACATTTGGAATGCTGGTGGCCACGAGTTGACTATCCTTGTCGCACTTTTCTCGGGTGTTTGGCCGTACACAAAGCAACTGATCACTCTATTCTTGTGGTTTGCCTCGCCTTCACAAGTTTCAGTTTCTCGACGTGGTTCAATCTTGGTATGGTTGGACTGGTTGGCGAAATGGTCAATGGTTGACATTTTCGTCCTTGTCATCAGTATCGCTGCCTTCCGCGTTTCTGTGCAAAGCCCATCCGTTGCGTTCTTACCTGATGACTTCTACGCTGTCGACATGATGGTTGTTCCACTTTGGGGTCTGTATGCCAATCTCATTGCCCAACTCATCTCTCAAGTCAGCTCCCATTTCATTATTCATTATCATCGAAGGATTGTCAAGGAAGGTCAATTGAGAATCTACCAGCAACAACAGACTGGAGGGGAGCCATCTGTGTATATTCGTGGCGATCCAAAGCACGAGGGGGTAGACGTTGATGATTCGATTCGAAGTGGAGAAGCAGTGGAGGAGTCAGTCCAGCGGCAAGCATTGCGGCACCATCAGTTCGGGCGTCCTCATCGGGGTGAGACTGAGAGGTTGGTCGTTCGGTCGGGTGTCAATAGCATGCTGTGGGTTGCAGCCTTGGCTTTGATCACCACCGTGGTTATTGGATGCTCTGTCCCATCGCTTTCACTCGAAATGTTTGGAATTGTGGGTGTCGCAGTGGAGTTCGGTCAAGACTTTGAGGAAGCACACACCAAGCATTCCGTCTTTTCTATCCTTCAGTTGCTCATGGAAGAAGCTCGCTTCATCGACACGTTCCCAAGCTACTTGGGCTTGTTCTCCCTTTGTGCGGTTCTTTTTGTGACAGTGTTTGTGGTCCCTATGCTACAGTCTATTGCACTTTTGGTGCAGTGGTTCTTCCCAGCAACGAACGCCACCCGTGCGCGAAGGGCAGCGTTCATTGAGGTTCTTCAAGCTTGGCAGTATGCGGAAGTTTACCTTCTTGCTGTCTTCGTCTCGAGCTGGTAGGTGGACACCGAGGAGATATTGTCCGTGATGTTGATATGTTCTTGTTTACTAACAAACTCCTCTTCTTGATCTGTTTGCAGGCAACTCGGCCCAGTCTCGCAATACATGATCAATGCTGTAAGTGCTGCCCCCGCTTGGTTTTCCATGAAGCGTATACCCTTGTTCTCACTTTTCGTTTTCAGTATTGCGGCAACCTGGAAGAAATGTTTGCACAAGCTGTTTACTATGGCGTGTTGAGCGAAGAGGACGCACAATGCTTCAGTGTGCAGTCATCAATTGAAAAGGGTTCCTTTTGGTTGGCCGGTGGTGCCGTTGTGCTTGCGCTGGTCAACTCCTTTGTCTCCAAGGCTGTGACCCAGTTCTTCAGAGACCAAGAGTCCCGTGCCATTGGAAACGTCTCGGATGGAGAATCTGATGGAGGTTTCACCGCCGCCAGCGGCGAGGAGGAGTTCCCAGCGGATGCTGGATTCAGCGCCCGTATTCGCCCAGCCCCTGTCATGTTCACGGACACATTCCGATGGTTGCTTCGCCGCGACAGCAGTCTCCCTGCAAGCAGCCGCGCCATCTTTGCCGACGACATCCCACGATGGGGGGAAATCCCAGAGGCCAAAGCTGTTGCCTACGACGACGATGATGATTTCCATCAAGACATGGCCCAAGCTCGTTATGTGTACTCTCCTGAGAAGCCTGGATCCAACACCAAGGGATCTCCCATGTCCCATGGTAGCCCCATGAAGCAACTCCCAATGGCTGCTGCCGCCAAGGGAAGGCGTCTCTTTGAGGATGATGTATCCACAATCCGAAGCGTTTCCACTGACAGTACCAGCGTTACTCGAGGTGGCAGGACCATGACTACTGTTCATACCAACTTGAAAGATGACATGACGTATGCAACCCCACCTGGAGCTACCCCACGCATGCGATCTCAACCTCCCGCTTCCATTATTTCTCAATCAGACACCACCCCCCGTACTACCACCCAATCGGTTGCCACCCAACGCCCCGCTCCTGCTCCTGTACGATCGGACTCTAGCAGCAATGCCCGAACCATGATGCAACCTTCCTTGGGGCTCTCTGCGACTCGTTCTTTGTCTCAAGTTTCGAATGGATCTAGGAGCCGTCAAGAGTCGATCCAACAACCTTTCCATGATGAACTGTCTAGAGAAGAGCGACAGGCTGTGGAGAGTATCTTGAGAGAGGACGAGCAATCTGCGTTTGAAACCGTCGAAAGCGAATATGTGGAGGAAACGGTGGATGATGAATTTGAGGAATACACAGTGAAGAGCATGAGTGAAATCTTGGAGGTTGTCACGGATGACGAAGACAACACATACTCCGACACTCAAAGCTATCGCATTGTGTAAAGTCTTGTTGTGACCTGTATCTTTGAAAAAATACATATTATTACTCTGAAGGAGTCTCTAAGAAATAATAGAGATTTGTAACCTATACTTCTTTTCCACACTACAACAACAACTCAAACTCCCTTCAACCCCATTTAAACCTCAAAGCAAGCCTCCTTCCACCTCACTGTTGCAGAATGGTTAGAACTTTTCTGGACCTAGAGTTCTCGAAGTGCTCGCGGACAACCTCCCATTCATTTGTTTGCTGATCACGAATACCACGATCATGGATCGTATCCAATAGCAACGACTTCCAGCATCGGTCGCTTTCACGCCGGACAAGGTCTTCCACATTGTTGGAAGAGTCCTCTCCCTTTTCAACTTCTTGCTTGCTTCTGGTTGAACGAATGTGCGGAAGCGATCGCTGCTCGGCGACCTCCGTGCCACTGGCTAGTTGCTTGAAGATATCGAGACGACGCCCAGAAGCTAGCGACTCCTCGTCACTCTCCTCGCTAGTCTCTGTTGTGCTAACAAAAGACTCCCATAAAGGTAGAACGGACCCAACTGGAGCTTCGAAACTCAGGGACCCAATGGAAGCTGTGTCAAGATCAACGTCGTCGCTGGGCAGTGGGTTGTACTTGCCATCAACGGGTGGTACCTTGGTGGTTTCGTCAACTCGTTGGCGACCGGTGTTGATGGGCCATGCCCATTTGGACCACTGTCGTCGCAAGCTCGCAAAGTCCTCTTGGAGTTCCACCTTTTCAGCACTGCGCCGTTTGAGAGAAGCGGAGCGTTCAACCAAGGAACTGAGCCTTTCGGCTCGAACGGTTCCGAGACGATGCTGGAGGACCCTGGTGGCGAAGTCGAAGGCAACCTTGTCTGTGGGACGAATCATGGCAAAGCATTCGCGCGCGTTGAAGACTGAAGGGCGAATCTCGAGCGCCCGTTCGTCGTCAAACTTTGGCTGTTTCTTCCAGCGGAATCTCTTGGCTTGCTTGGCAGTGCATTGGGAAACTTCAGAATCTGGAATATTGAACCAGAGTGAGACACCCCGAACGGTTGGATCAGAATCTGGACCAAAGGCTAGCTCTCTGACGAGTATATGGTCGTTGTTCTTGGAGTTGTAGTAGCTCAAAGAGATGGGGATGGCCTCCCCGTCCTCGTCAATACGAAAGGCTCGTTTCTGGAGGACCATGCACAATTCGCCATAGATGAGATGTTGTGGGCGATATTTGTACATCCACTTGTGCGTTCCACGCATGTGCAATGCAATGGAGAGCTTGAGGATTTCGGGGAGAACGTTCTTTCGGCGGCGGTTCCCAGGTGTGGTGTTGCAAACGGCTTTGTACAAATCGACAAAGTCATCCATACCAACAGTGAAATGATCCCCAAATGGTGTACCTAGGAGGATCTCACTTTGACGCTTCTGGTGCAACCCATCGACATTGATGTCAGTGGAGATGGAATTGCCCTGCGTTTCAGTGTGAGGCAACCAAGATGAATGGGTACCATTGACTCGAGGATCATGGATGAACGAGCACCTCTTTCCAAAGGGGCTGGGATAAAGATGATGTGAGAAGCTAAGCCGATAAAACGATAAAAGGTTCATACCAACACACAATAGTTACGTACCAAGATCCTGTAGAAACGTGGGTGAAGCATGGCCTGGTTCGGTAGGTCAATGCATCCTCAATCAATCCTGCCCTCTGGAGGTCCATGAGTTTGGTCATTTGAAGTTCCTCCTCCCCATGAGCGTAGGTACAGTTGACGCCAAATGGACACGGTCGGCCGTTAGAATAGTGCATGCACATTTCCGTCTTGATCCGATGCTTGCGGACGACCTCGTCAGCTGCAGTCGACGACTGGGCATTGGACCCAACACTGCTGGCACCAGGACTGTAGGGGACAAAGGGAGAGTTGGGCGAGAAGGGCCGTCGACCATACTTGGTAGGCGACTTTCGAGGCGAAGAAGCATTGGCATATGTTCCGGTAGAAGCATGCGTTGCCTTGGGCGAGAGCAAGGGACGGGAACCCTTTGTTCCAGGGGAAAAACTGGCACTGGCGGCATGCAGGTAACTGACGGGAGTGACAGGGGTGAGCGTTCTTTCCGTCGAGTCTTCTGTGGGTGCCACACTGTATGGGGAGATCCCAGGGGAAGCAAAGCTCTTGATGGGTTTGCGCACAGGCGTGGGTGATACGGGAGGAGTAACGGCTCTTCCAAATGGATGATGGGACTTCTTTTCCATGCCAAGTGGTGGTTCAATGGGCACGAAACTTGTGTTTGGGTTGGAGAGAGACTTGAATGACTGGAAAGAGCCTCTCTTGTCTTGCTTTTCCTTGATAGAAGCATTGGAAGGGCCCTTCCTTTTGGCTTGCTCCTGCGCTTCATCCGTGGACAGGGAAAACAATGGAGGTGTCGGGATCGCCGCGACCGGCCATCCTCCTTGCTTTGGTCGAAAGGCACGAGAGTTGGAGGATCGATCTCCATTGTTGTTTTGAGACTCCAAGAATGGACGTCCCAAAGTTCTTCGACGGTAAGAGGATGCAGGGATCATGGTTACCGAAAAAATGACCTGATGGAAGCCAACAACGACCACGACAAGAAGGAAACCGTTAGTCTTGGAAGTTTCTGAAAGTGTGATCACAATTGGATTCTTCCTTTGGAGGACGGATTCGAAAGGGGTGCAGATATAGCCCCCGTCATGTCCTGTTGTTTAGAATCATAAGCCAAAAAGGTTGCTTCCCTACAACCGAGAAGGTTTGGACACCTCCTTTCTGCCGTCGTCGTGTGGCGTGTGGGGTCAAGTTCAAAGATACAACGTGAATGGAATGGCTCGACCCCATAGGGCGTATATAATCTGAGTCCCCTTGGACATATTCGTGTGTGACTTGTGAGAGCGGCCAATTCTTCCCTCCAACAACTCCCACCGAGAGAGGGACTCTTTTTCCACATCTAACCTCGTGAAAACCCTCCAATCCCCATGCGCATCACAAAACGATCTCAACATTCTTGTGACGAGTCGCACTGTTTTGTCTGCAACCATGATGTCGGAGGATTTTCGTCGTACCGATGAAGAGGCCACAGAAACATCAGCTTTTGATCAAGCTCTGGCAGAGCGAACCCATGCCGACCGTCCCATGCCGCACAAGTGGTCCTTGCGCCATTGGGTTCACAGTACGAGCAAGGTAAAAGTAGATTCGTCGGTCTCGGAAGCATGTCCTAGCCATGCTGTTCCGCTCATTCCAAGATCAAGGCAGTCAAGCAACAGCAACAGCCCGACTCACAACAAGAAGAAGGTGTGGGTTGCCATGCCCTGGGCTCCGTTCTCCTTGAAAGGCAAACCAAGAAGTGTTTCGTCAACTGCAGCATCCTCCACCAATCAAGATTCTCCATCGGTAAAATACAACCTCTCCGGGAGAAACTCTGTCAATGGTGACTTGGAATTTACTGGGTTGTTGGGAGGGGAGGAGCGCTTGGAATGGGATCCTCTCCAACGACCTGTATCCCAAGAAGGATATGCTGCTTATGAAGAAGAAACAAATGCCTTTCCGAATGGTACGTGCATGCTTCATCGTAGTATGGTGCTTGTTTGTATGCATCATATCATCTCACCGCATTACTACATACTCTGACCAAAAAAATCATAGAAATGATTTCTGTCGAGTTCCAAGAGCATGAAATTCAACAGGAAGGTGCTGGTTGTTGGATACCCTTGAGTCCGACTGCCATGGAAGAGTGGGTAGCCCCTCTTCGGCAGCCACCTTTCAAGGTTTCTTGTCTGTGTTCGACAGCGACCCTACTTGGATTAGCAGCGTTGGTATACTTCTTGGCAACCACATTCGTGGGAGGAGACGAAGACTCGGATGATGACTGGCATCACGTACAAGAGAATTCTCCTTTTTCACCCTTTGGCTTTTTGTTTCCTCACTAGAGTCAACGGGACTTGAGAACTTACACAGAATGTTGGATAAAGATGATAGTCAAGAAGAGAGAGAGTTGGAAGCCAGATTCTAGTAGTAGTGGTAGTTGCTGTTGCTGCTGCTGCTTTTGTGCCAGTCCAATTCAAGTAGTACTGGAGGGACGTCACCAGCAAGTTCATATTTTGTACAGATGCGCAATTTGGATGTGAAGAAACCTGGAAAAACCATTGGTACGCTACGAGCCTGTGGACACTCAAGCAGACAATGAAGATAGATACTCCACAACAGCCTTGAGTTCTAGCAAATCATCGTCATCATCTTCCATATCGTCATCGGCCATCATTTCCTCCAACGCTTCCTTTTTGGCTTCCAACGCTGTCTTGCCACTTTGGTTTCTTTGGTTGATATCGGCCTTGGCTTGTTCCACCAACCATCTGCATGATTCTACTGACTCAGCATAGTGCAAAGCCGAATCACCTTCGTTATCAACCTGTCGAATATCCACATTGCCCGACAAGAGGAATTGAAGAATGTTCATTTTACTATAGGAAGCAGCGGTATGCAACAAGGTGTAACCATTTTCGTCGGCTGAGTTGACGGTCAAGTTCAAAGCTGCCATGGAGGATTGCAACAAGGGAAGGTTCCCCTCGGATGCAGCCATCCAAGGAGTGGAAGGTTCAACGGGCTGTTGAGCAGCTGCTGCTGCGTTGCCTAGTCCAAACGATGCCATGGTGTTCGAGCTTCTTTTTGCTGTTTTGTGTAATGAGAAAGAAGACTCGCATTAAAGGTTCGGTGGTGGTGGATTGGAGAGTCAAGGAGTACAAGCTTTTGAAGTTCTAGATTCCATATTCCAATACATTTGAATCGTGAGCTTTCCAGTCCTGTCAAAAATTTTCGTTGCGACTGACACCACCACCCGAGAGAAATTCTCAAACCCTTGCTCAAGGCAGCTACGACCACAACAACACCAGGCATTGGCCAAGACGATCAACATCATGGCTTCCTCTGGAAAAGAATCCATCCTTCAAAAGTGGTCTCTGTCATCGAGGTACTATGTTGTTACTGGCGGATCCAGTGGCATCGGCTACGAGACGGTCAAGGCGCTTCTGGCACACGATGCGGCTGGAGTCCTCTTTTGTTCGAGAAAGGCATGTCCCGAGATCCTATCACCTCTTCAAGAAGAATATTCAGTAAGCAAGGTATTCCATGTTGCTTGTGATGTATCTACCGAGGAGGGGCGTCAAGTGCTGCTCCAGGCTGTCAAAGATACATTTTCTGGCGCCAAGATCCACGGTCTCATCAACAATGTAGGAACCAACATCCGAAAACCCATCTTGGAACAAACCGAACAAGAATTTCATCAAATGATGACTACCAACGTGGATTCGGCTTACTTCCTCAGTCGTCTTTTCTTTGATTTGTTCGATAAAGAACAAGGAGCTACCATTGTCAATGTTTCATCGGCAGCTGGCGTCCAGAGCTCGGGGACAGGAGCGGCTTATGGCATGTCCAAGGCAGCCATTAATCAATTCACGCGTATTTTGGCCTGTGAATGGGCAGCATACAACATTCGAGTGAATGCTGTCACTCCTTGGATGACCATGACTCCATTGTTGCAAAAAGCTGTCGAAAAGGATCCAACCCAGTTGGACAAGGTCAACGAGTGGACTCCCATGCACCGGTTGGCAAGCCCTGCAGAAATTGCGGGTCCTATCGTCTTTCTCTGCCTTCCAGCCAGTAGCTACGTGACGGGTCAGGTACTCGGCGTAGACGGTGGTTTGACGGCTCAGGGATTTGCTGGCCCGTGTGTTGCCACGCCCTAATGATCCAACCATACTACTGGTAGGTCACTAAACCAAAAGCTTTGTGTAGTAGAACTCGTTGCAAATCTACTGAACTCTTTCACTATAACAATCTATCGAAATGTACTTCTCCTTCGCTTGGAAGGTCGAACGTCGTCACCCATTACTTCTCTAATGTCCTTCATGGGATCACCCACCACGGGATCAGGGAAGCTCAAGTCCCAGCAAGGTATTGTTTCTGCCTCAGGATCCACTTGGTTGGAGCAAGCAATAGTGAACATTCGATTCAATACCTTGGCGGTTTCTTCCCGTTTGGATTCGTCATTTCCCCAAATCAAACCAAGGGCATCCCAACCCGGTTGTGCATGGAGCAACAAGTATTCGTTTCCTGGGTTCTGTTGGTAGGAATAGGCGCCAAGTGTAACAGAGCAGGAGAGCCTGCAGGCAATCAGCAATATCAAATGCTTTCGCTCCACTTCGGACAAGGGACAAACGGAGTTGTACCCCCTCAACACGGCAGCTGCTGCAGCAATCGAACGATTGGGCTTGGCATAAACACTCAACATGGCGTAGGCCATGGATACTGACAAATCCAAAATTCTCCACCTAAATAGTACCAATATGCACAAGCGACAATGTGAGACCATGTAAAAGGAACATTGAACACAGGTTGCCAATGGAAATGTGCGACTGCCGTCGTCATGACGTCCTCCACTAACGCAGGGTGGTCCATGATAGCGTTGACAGTCCGGTGCTTTAAGCCGTGGTTCGTTATTGCTCATCGATATGAAGCTTATGGCACGGTGTAAATGGACTCGAGAAACCTCCGACAACTTTCGTCAATCGGTCGATCTCCATGAGTCCACAGCCACAATTTTAGGGCTTGCCAGATGCTCTAGTTTTGTAATGAGCCAGAAAAAGATTCTCTGCAAATGAGTATGTACTTACGTTTCCAAGGAATCCCCAAAATCGATCACCCCAGAGACACGGAAATCTTTGTCGATAATGATATTGGCATCGTTGAAGTCCCCTGTAGGTACAAAAGCGTGATGTGAGAAAGAGCAGCTCCCAGAATAGTATCGCACCATTGTAAGTTACATACCATGAATGATGCTGGTGTCAAATTGTTCGGCATCCTTCGAGTCTATCAAATCTCGTTGGAATGCTTCCAAAACACTCTCCACCAAGGCCCGTCGCTTGGGATCCTGAATGCAAGGAATGTACTTGCGGAGCTCCATAGTATTCTTCCCATCCCATTGGTGGAATCGCTTGGCTGCCACAAGTTCGTCTGCCTTGAGCTCGGCTAGTTTCTTATCCATGCGTCCCAAAAAGCGCCCAGCGTCCGCCAAGGCCTCAAGAGGCAACAGTTTCGCATTTGCCATGGGGGTCCCCTTGACCCATGAGAGGATGCGCACAACGAGGTCACAAGGACTATGATCACTAGAAACAACAGGCAATTTGCAAACAGAGGCCTGCGTAGCCGGTGCACTCTCGCCGCGATCATTGAAGGGTTGGAGAGGCTCGTTGGTGGCGATACCGCTTTGCTGGAGGTGCTCCATGATCTTGTTTTGAAGGTAAATGACCGACTTGGTAACATCATCCTTACTCTGGGCACAAAAGTCTCTGGACTCTACTCCATTGTGGACTTTGGCCATGTATGGTTTGCCACCAATCTCCACGCGGAAATTGCGGTCATCGTAGGATTCCAAATCATGACCAAATCGAATTTCTTGTCCAGGCTCTGCGTAGCTCTTTTGGAGAGCTAGCAATACCTGCTCACTGCTAGGAGCAGGCTTGAGCAACTTACGCCATTCTTCGTCGGAGAGTTCCTCCTTTGGCGTGGTTGTAGTTGTGTCAGCTGGGTTGTTGGACATACTATGAGGTGCGTGAACTGTCTTCCCCACCCACAAAACGAATGGATGCAAACGACGAACAAAAGTGACCGTCGGAATTCGTGGTATGTGGTATCCGCTGTCGCACTCAACAGCACAGCCGCCCACTACAAAAGATCCGGGAATGCCCGTTATCAGAGGTCGCATGATTCAAAACATTCGAAGACATCATAACGGGATACAACATCACAACACAAACCCCAACATCACTGTCAATACTCCTTGTATCAACCCAACACCGAATCAACATGCCTGAACAAGTACGAGCCGCCCATTTGCTCATCAAGCACACTGGATCTCGCAACCCAGTCTCTCGTCGCACTGGAGAAACCGTCTACATGTCTCCTGAGGAAGCCATGGCCGAGTTGAAATCCTACGAAGCCAAGATTCTTGCCGAGGGCATTGACGAAGCCTTCCCCAAGTATGCTGCTGGGCGATCCGATTGCTCTTCCTTCCGGGCCAACGGGGATCTTGGATTTTTTGGACGTGGAATGATGCAACAACCGTTCGAAGAGGCTTCCTTTGCTCTACAACCTGGACAAATGTCCGGCATTGTTTCAACGGATAGTGGCTACCATTTGATTTACCGCATTGCCTAAATAATTGGTTGGACAAGAAAGGGAAGAAATCAGCCAGAAATAAATCATACCCCGTGATATATCATTATTATTATACATTACGAAAAACGTTTACGTCCGGTCCAGTCCCAACTAGTTTTCCTCCACTTCCATGCTGTGGATGAGATTCTCTGTTTCCCGAAGGACATTGTCCATGTCCGAAGAGCTCGGAGAGACCATAGAAGGGACCCCATCTTCCAAGTCTACTGTATCAATCGTCAATTTGCTAAAGAACTCAGAGTGAGTGCTTTGCTGGTCAGGTACTGGGCTCGTCGCTGCCGCGAGGGATGCTGCCGCTGTGGCTCTTGGTGTTGGTCTTGATTGACGTTTTTGCTCAATGAGTACATTGCAATCTTTTTGAATTACCGTCAACAATGTGTCGCGTTCTGTTTCCCACTCTTGTCGCTTTCTCGACAGCTCCGCTGCATGGCGTGATTGCAACTTTTTTCGTTCGTCTTCCATCTCTTTTCGTTGCCTACTGATGGACTCCTCCAGTGTGTTGCGTCGACTGGATTCGCGTTCTAGTTTTTGAGTAATAGTAGCAATCTTGGCCAAGGCAGTCTCGAGGGAATCATCGGACGCTTCTTGATTGTGCATGTATTCATTTTGCATCTATACAAGCAAAAAGTGAGAAAGATTTCGAACATTCGAGCAATTTCATCCAACAAGTCTCTTGATAACGTACCTTGACAAATTGCTCATGGTGTCGATTCTCCGCATCCTTGAGCTTTTCATTGTACTCTTGGCTTAGTGTCCTTTTCATGGTCTCCATTTGTGCGGACATTTCTGCCTTGGTCTCCTCCGCGGCCCTCTCCAATGCTGCCTGGTGCGACGTGGTCAACCGATGCATCTGTTGTTCGTAGTCTAGTTTGAGGCGGGCCATATCCCGCTTGTGTGCTTTGATGAGTTGAGCGCGCTCGGTGGAATCTCGCAAGCGGGCCAATCGATCAGCAATGGAAGCATCCATGGGTTCCTCACTTGTGCTCGACCCCCGTCCATTGTTGGTAACCGAAGTCGTAGTCAAGGGTGTTGCTGCTCGATTGGTTCGCATGGAGGCGCGGAGGCGATCCACAAGAGCCTTGTACCTTTGAATATCGTCTTGGTACTTTTGTTGCCAAGCGGTCACTTCGGTTTGGTACCGTTGGATTTCATATCTGCTCTTTTGTAGGGTGTCATTGACGGTGGCCTTCAAAGAAGCAATTTCTTGGTCTTTCGAGACAGATTCCTCAGACAGTTGTTGGATTTTGGCTGCATCCTGTTGAGCCTTCTCTGATGCTGCTTGAACCTTTGATTCCCACGACGCCAACTCTTTCGCCAACTTTTCCTTTTCTCGCTGCAACTTTGCATTCTCTTGATTCAGTTCCGTTTGCTGTTGTGTAAGATCTTCCATTTCAGAGATGGTTTGATCCAGTTTTTGTTTGAGCTCACGCACGCGATTGTCACTGGCCAAGGTTCGATGCATGGCTTCCTTGCGCTCCCTTGTGAGTGTGGACACCTGACCATCCCGGTGAGTCTTGTCTGCAAACAGAGTATCTCGTTCCTTTTGTACCGCAGACAATTGTTCCTGAAGTGTTGTATTGGAAGCTTGAGTAGATTTCAAGGATGCCTGTGTGGAGTCGAGCTGAGCCTGCAAGTCTTCCAAGTTCTGTTGTTGTTCCTCCTCAACTTCCTTGTGCTGTCTTTGAAGCTTTTCATTGCGTTCGTTGGCTTTTCCTAGTTCCTCCTTGAGCTTTTTAATGGCCTGCAGTGCACCTTCATGGACTTTGGACACTTGGAGTGGTGAAGGAGATGCGGCATGGTTGGAAGGAGCCAATGGTGGCGGCAGACTGGGCGAGTCACCCAAAGGACCAAAGGGGTCAAGCGAGAGGCCTGTCGACGACGCAATAGAAGGAGTATACGACAACAAATCCATGGAAGCATGGTTATTGCGGTGATTCAAAGAAGATGAAGATTTTGGAGGAGGAGGCGTTTGAAGGTTCATGGAGCGTTTGGTGCGTTGGGCCATGGATCGATCTTGCAAGCACTCCAAGAATGTATCGGCATCGGGATCATCCAACAACGAGTCTCCTATGAATTGTTCAGGAAATTGTAACTCTTGAATGGGCGGTGTTTGAGAAACAGAATGTTTACTCGGTGTCATCCGAAATGCCTTGGAAGAAGCAAGGAAATCTTCACCAAACAGGGAGCCATCTGGAAAAGACATGGGCGAGGGTGGCTGGACAGGTAGGGAGGGAGTCAAACTTTCAACTCCAGTGCCCTTGGTCCGAAAAGTATTCACAGACAAAAGAGAAGCATCGTTTCGATCCATAGACTCTGGCCAACGATGAATAGGGGTTACACTCGGCTCCTGCTTGTTGCTGGACTGACTCTGTGGATGCATCGGCGGTGGGCGATACTGCTTCGGTTGAGGAGTTTGTTCCGTACCATCTTCACTGATAGTATCCATCGTCTCTAGGATAGAACTGCAGAAAAAGCAGTAATTGAAAAAAGCAAAAGGAAACTACTAAACGTGTCCAATAGGCACAACCACCTTACAACGTTGACCAGCAGGAAGTGGTTGTTGCACCTCTCATGCAAGTTGTGGCAGTACGGTAGACCGCGCCAGAAACAATTTCCGTTGAATATGTCCGTCAAAGTGTTCGTTTAGATCATGAGTCACTTTCGGGACTGAAACTGCTTCCACAACCAACAACCACCCCCACCCTTCACTGTGGAGACAGGTTGCTGCCGCGGTTGATACTATCTCACTCATCCAACATGTCGACGTCGGGTACGGGGGCCTCCATCATCTCTTCCAAATATCAAGGGCATCAAGCTCCAGTTTTGGCCTTGGATATTTCTCCAGATGATGCTTCCATCTTGTTAAGTGGGTCCGAAGATCAAACTGCCCGATTATGGGATGTTCGATCGGCCAAGCACCGTGCGGGTCTCTGTATCCGCACTCCAGGTCCA